>JADLZN010002665.1:515000-537500 GCA_018155175.1 Sinocyclocheilus anophthalmus | reverse complement strand
GGCGCGGCCTAAAAAATAGAGCCCTTGAGTGGGTGACCGCCCGCGGACTAGAAAAAAACAGGGAAGGCAGAAAAAAGCAGAATCGAAACAGATTTATTCCGCGCTCCCAAAAAAAAAGTCCTGTTATACTGCCAAAATTTGCTTACTATATACAGTCCAAGTGAATATCATGCTATAGAGGACAAAGAAGCCACGGCCCTAAAATCAGAGCCCCTGCGAGGTACCCGCAACTTAACCATGCACGCATAAAACAGCAGAACAGTTAAAATTGCCCAATCTTTAGAGAATGCCATCTAACTTTTATTAAATAATCGAGGTCCGTGATATGCATTTATAAAAAACAGAGACAGACGCAAACGGGCCTAAATAGGCCCTGAGGTACCGGCGGGCCCCGCAACTTACAGGAGCAGCCCAGAAAAACAGTGTATATAACAACCATGTTTGAGTAACTTGCCAAATTTATTAAATATAGAGTCCAGTGATATCATGTATAGAGAAAGAAGCAACGGCCCTAAAATAGAGCCCTGAGGTACCCCGCAACTTACAGGAGCAGCGGAAGAACAATTATTCCCAATCTTTAGAAATGCCAAATTTATTAAATATAGAGTCCAGTGATATCATGTATAGAGAAAGAAGCAACGGCCCTAAAATAGAGCCCTGAGGTACCCCGCAACTTACAGGAGCAGCAGAAGAACAATTATTCCCAATCTTTAGAAATGCCAAATTTATTAAATATAGAGTCCAGTGATATCATGTATAGAGAAAGAAGCAACGGCCCTAAAATAGAGCCCTGAGGTACCCCACAACTTACAGGAGCAGCAGAAGAACAATTATTCCCAATCTTTAGAAATGCCAAATTTATTAAATATAGAGCCCAGTGGAATCAAGTGGTAATATAGAAGGGGAATCAATGCTGCCCTCTAAAGTATAGCCCAAATGAGGTTTACCCGCCGCAACTTACAGAGCAGCAGAGAACAGTCGTTATTGGCCCAATCTGTACATGTGAATTTTCGACTGCTCCTCCAGAAATAAATGTAAGAATGGGAACGCATGTAAGAAGCCACCCCATTGGTACCCCAACAAGGGCTCCAATGCAGGGGCGGGGCCGTCGCATCGTGGACGACGCTCGTAGGAAGTAAAACACCCTCCAGGTCTTAGTCCGAATACAAGCACTGACACAATTTCCATTTTCAACTTCAAATAAAATATAATGGGTATACCCTAGCGTAAAAGGCAAATTGCTGGTACTATGACACATTTACTGAAACCTCTGACCTAAAAATGCAAACTGTACAAATCAAAACTTAAATAAATCAAGCCCACACCAGTCTGGCTTACAAAAAAGCAGAGCTAGCTTGACACAAAGCAACAACCTTTTCTAGGATTTTTGCAATAAAAGGAAGTTTAGAAATTGGACGAAACTTTTGAAGTATAAATGGATCTAGGCTGGGTTTCTTTAACAAGGCTCCATCTACCCGCCAAAGCGGTGTTCAAACTCGGTGTACACAACAACCTCGTCGTCCAGACGTTTGTTTCCGATTTAAAATGCTATGGACCAAACTATCGAAAAACATGATCTCAGTGATTTCCGAAAGCGACATCATCTTAAAGGCTCTAAAGGAGCCTAAGGGAGCAGCATCAACTCCAGGATCTAGCTCCATTTGGTGCAATTGCAGAGCGAATACCATCGATTTTATCAATAAAAAACTATTTAAATTATTAATTTTGAAAGTTTTTGTTTTTTAATTGTTGTGAGATCCCTATACTATTACTAAAATGAATAATTATTATGATGTTGAGTTTGATTAATAAGATTTTTGGTCTGGTTTTATTACAATTCACCAAAGACCACACTCTGAAATACAGTTAATATTAACCAATGCCAATAGCACATGCGGTTTTCAAACATATTATATTATTAAAAAAATATATGACTTACCAAAAAAAAAAAAAAAAAATAAAATTGCCTATAATTTTTTTTTTTTTTTTACCATTTTCTAATTTAAATAATATTTAATATTTTTCCAAATCATTTATTCGCAAACTGATATACAGACGTACAGTAATAACAACTATTTAAAAAATAATCAGGCAAAAATTATTATTAACTCCTAATTTAACGCAAAAGTAAAGTGTTTTCGCTAATATACTTGTGCAACCATATAACTGTTTTATTGTAACAAATAAATGGCAAAACCAAAAGTGAATAAAGCTGAATACCTGCTTTATTAGTTACATATTATTTATTATATTTATGGATCTTTTTCGTTTAAGTCACTTGTTTCATTGCACAAGTAAAAGTTTAAGTACTGTATTTTCAGGACTTTTTTAGGTTTAGAAACGTGAACTAGCACAATCTATTGTGGGACTGAAACGACCACATTTTAAGATCGGCTTCATTTTAATTCATTTCATACAATGTCATGTAATACTGGAAATATGGCTTGTAATTCCTCCTGCCTGGGCCACTGAGGGACGCCACAGACCCTACTTTCAATTCGCTCTAAATAAATGTTTGACACCATTTGAAGCAGAGGCTCTTTCTGCGCACTTTGTAAAGCTCATTATTTTTCCTGATGACTATTTGGTGCCAGTTATGTGTTTTGGGCAGAACAGGAGGAAAAACCGGAGCAAGCCCTCTGGTCAGCGTGTAACGGATGATCCAGCTCATTACGCCCCCGCGCGAACTGCATCCAGAGCCGGCGAGATGAGACATCCGCCCTCACATCCATCAGCATCACACGCGGTCCATTTATAACTGCCCACACACACACACACGACACACACACACACACACACAAACAAACAAACACTCACACACACACACACACACATTCTCTCACACACACACACTCACACAACACAACACACACACACACACAACACAAACACAAAACAACAGACACACACACCCGCACACACACACACCCACACCCACACACAGAATAGACAAACCTCACAGATACACACACACACCACAGATACTCCAACACACACACACCAGATACACACACACACACCCCACCCTACACTACAGATAGACAAACACTCCTCCGGTACCCCAAACAGGCACTGATTTTCACACACACACTCACAAAACCAGACACTACATCACTAGATACTACAAAATTACTCACTCACAGCACACACACACACACACACAGATGGATGACACAACCGTCACATCACACACCCATCCATCCCCAGGGTATACATCAAACACTCCTCACTACACACCCTCACAACAGCATGACAGAGATATACACAACTACTCACACTACACGAGCACACACCTCGTCTATAGATACACATACACACTCACTATCTACACAAGCCAGGCCAGGCATCACACATGAGCTACTACTCACAACACTCTTAGCGCTAGCACACGACTGCACTCACCCACAGATGATACACAATACACCTCCTACACCACACACTGCACATTTCACTCACCATTCAGACCATATATCACAATCACATCTTTCAGCACAATCACACATTCATCACATCACACACACATGAGAGAGATACCAACACCATTCTTCACATCACACTTACACACACCGACATCATCAACATTCACACAACACTAGGCCTGATACGCATTCAAATACTCACAGACCTACTAAGGGCATGATAGTCGACTAAGACGGTTCAATCACAGTAGCGAAATTTCCTCACACACACCACACCACAGTTGTTCATAGCTATCCTTTAAACACACACACACACACACAGTAGCCACATTCTCACAACCAGCTGATGAGCACAACACTCTCCGAGCACACACTGATATTAACACAAACACTCAAGATACACACCACAGCAGATAACACAAACAACTCACACTACACAAATGCACACACACACACACAGAGATACACACAAACACACACACACACACTAGAGATACTCAAACGGCTCTCACACTAACAGATCACAAAGCTGCTCCAACACTTCACCAGCGGACCACAGCATTCACACCCAAAAACACGGATAACACACACAGATACCAAACACACACACGCAAGTTGCACACACAGATACACAAACCAAACTCACGAACATTGCACTTTTATTACACAAACACTCACACCACACTGATACACAAACAACAAACACTCACGATACCACACACACAGAACACTAAAACACACAAACACACACACACCCACCACACACACACACAGGAGATACCACACCGGACAGTGTACACCAAACACACACCACACACAGATTACCACACACAACACAGATACAGAAACGCTCACAACACAACACACACACACAGATACACAAACACTCACTCACCACACACACACACACACACCCAACAAACACACACACACACACGCACCCACTGTATACACAAACATACCACCACACACGCTGATACACAAAAACACTCAACACACTCACTTCAACTCACACAACTGATACACGAACAAGCACACACACACACTGTTGCATACACAACAATATAACCACACACCACCACACAGATTACTAACAAAACAACACAGAAACAACATCCCACAACCACACCACGTCACACACACACGCTGATACACGAAACAACACACACACAACACTGAACTCGCCACAACATACACACACCACAACACACTGATAACCATCCACAACACTCAACACAACCACACTCAACACACAGCTGATACCGAACACCACACTACACACACGATACACAAAGCATACACACCCACACACAGATACACCAATACCACTCAGCACAAGCTCTATCTTAGGCGTTCCACTCCCACATGCGCAACATACGATCTCGATTTCACATCGCTTCAACACACCACCTTATTTCGCATCACCGCTTAACTATCCATTCCTCGATTATCGTGCCACTGACCTTAGCTGTATTGATCTACACTAATACAGGCTATACATTATTCACTATCTACATACGATTTACATGGCTAACAGTGTGCATCTCACTGCTACTACCACCACAATCATGGGCAGCATTACACATCACGAGCCTGATCATAAACACGTACATCTGGACTACACCTTCAATCAGTACCAGACCACACACTGATTACACCCTTAAGACAGAGATCAACTAAAGCCACCCACAACAATCCAGGCTGATAAGCACAAACACTCACACACACACAGCTCACTAATAGCATTGTGGCACTCCACTTGAAAGTGCTGTATACACTAAACTACAATACCACACATGACAATCCATGTAATATGGCTCAAACATAGCAGCACAAGCTCCGACCTTCGCGCAGCCAAGCGACTACATCACAGAACACAAACGACGTCGCACATTCAGAGGCCACACCACACTACTGACACTAATCACGACTGTACATCGCCAACACACACCACACTCAGTCGATACATCAAACATCACCACTGAGCACTACACTCATCTGATACTCAACATCTTCAACCAACATCTCAGTTTCTCTCTAGCAGCTCACAACACCATGATACCGACTACCCACCACAGCATGCTGCTGTAATTCACAGCGAAAGTCATACACACACACACACACAGATCATCAAACACTGCACCCACACGCGTCCAGCCTGCAGTATCGCGCTGGCCTTGTACCAGTAGGTTCTCACACATCACAGCGCTTGAGCTCTCTACACGAATCATCAGCCACACACGCAGGCACCTGAACTTGATATCATCAAATCAGTACACCGACACACATCACAAACCTGAATAAAACATCATATACTACTCTCACACGACGTACATCACTAGCATCAGCATGCAGTCTGATAGAACACTGAACTTACCATTAACAGCCAGTCTACATCACACTGATAATACATTCCAACATCACCTCAAACACACACATCAATGATACACAAAACACTTCACACACACGACTACTCTACTTAGCACACAGATCTCTTTATCCAGGGTACACCATTAAGACTACTCGGCGCTGAATCGACATTTTACACGAATTCATCCATGCAGAGCACACACACACTGATGACACATATACATACACATTCACAACTTCATTCCTGGATAGAGCATTCAACACTCACATTTAGCATCCCGCTCACCCTACACACATTCCTCATTCAATCCGTGCTCGGCCTTATGACACGATACACCCACGGACACAGGCCTGGTGGCCATGTCTTATATCCCAAACATACGATCACACCAACCCTACAAGTGATAGCACAACATCGTCACACACACATCATCTCACACAACATGCTCTGCACACTTACGTTCTGTCATTAGTATGTCATTATTGACACCACGAACTATCACGTAGGACTTTACACATCACTGATACTCCGCGCCCACATAACACCTACCAGCCTATTCACACCTGATACACTAAACACTCACACACACTCATGGCAATCCCACATCCTAACACACGACGACGCTGATAACACAACCACGACTACCACTGATACACACCATACACCACACCCCCACAGATACACAAACACTCACACCCACACACAGACACACTGATACACAAACACACCACACACAGCACACACCGTTTAACCCTTGCTTATAGCACGAACAACGAATGCCCCACCAACCATAAAAAAGTTTGGGAGGGATTAGTGTAATAATTTCGATAATTATTAATATTCAATGCATAAACACAGTTCTCTCTATCTGCGTAAATGAGCATGTTGGGAAGCTAAAACATTTGTGTAAAAAGTAATTGCAACATCTCACAATTTCTGACTTCTCTCAAAAGTCGCACTAATGGTACCACCCTTCTCTCAGAATTGCAAAGCAAAAAACCACGCGTCGTGAATTACAGCGACGGCGAACGTCAATGTATGAGGTCGAAAAAAATAATTGAAGGTAAGCTAGAAATGTGGTGGGATATACATGCAATTGTGAGAATAATGCAGATTGTCGACTCACAAAAAATTTGCAACTTTGTTTTATATTATCTTATGACGACGTCTAATAGCATCGTTCTCATATTTGATTCACTAAGCACAAATCTTGTTCCGTGATACCCCGAAAATATGAAAACTAGTTGCTAAAAAATGTATACTCTTTACCCGTAAGCAATCTTACTTCATGATAGTTTCATGGATGCATTATGTTAATCTCAATTCCTTCAGATGCTGGCAGCCCTGCTGGGTTCCGGGTTGTGTCACTGAATGTGAAAGAGCAGCAATGAACATTCAGCTAAACTCTTCGTTTGTGCTTCCTCACCAAGAAATCATGATTCTTTACTTATTTTTGTGGTGTGGACTATGCCATGAACAACAGCACGGAGGCTGCGAAGGCTCTGAGATGAAAGCATCTGCATCTATTCGTACTTTCAAGCGCGTCAAACAGAGAGAGACATCTGGCTGGGTAGCGCAGCAGACTTATCAAGACCTGCGAATCTCATTATCTGGAGATCCACCGGCACAGACTTCGAACTAAACACCATTGAAGAGCACTTCACGATCGTCGAGACGCGCTCGCATAACGAGAAAAAGGACATTTTCTCGCCTTAAGTCGGTTAAAGTGGGCCCCAACGCCGAGAGTGCAAATTTTATAAATCAAGAGCGCGGCGCTCAAGGGACGCTACTTTCAGATCGTTCCAACGCTCTGGTAATTATAGCGCACTTGCGAGCGTCTCCACGGAAAGCTGTCCAGTTTAGTCAAACTATCTAGTCATACTCAATTATAGGATCCAGAGCAGAGGCCTCTCCATCCGGCTCACCACCGCAATTCTGTCCAATCGCTTTCACACGGACTTCTTAAACTGCGTTGAAAGAAAATCCCAGTATCACATCCGCTCATGATGTGCCGTCACTCACTACATCGTGGCGCCTTCAAGACCAACTGTAGCGGACTAGCTTAAAACAAAGCCCGTAACTTATTAGCAGAGATGTTCAAGTCTGCCACATTTTCCATCTGAGAGCCAATCAAAACGGTATACGTTCTGAGCAAGGTCTCATCAGTTAAGAGCAAACGTTCTCTGGTAACCATAATGATACATTATTTAGGCACAATAACATTGCTTAGCAGACAAAGTTTTTTCACTTGATATCGCTTATGTTGGACGTTTTCATGAAGAACAGATGAGCCATACATATGGTTTGTAAAACTAATCAAATTGGTACACTTACACCTGCTTGACCGTTACATTCGTAACACATAACTAACGTCAAATCATGAAACTTATATATAACTTAATGTATTACTCGCTAAAAGTGGCTATATCTATCCGTATCGCTAGCGGAGCTCACTAATTCATTCAAATATAACTAAACTTAAAAGTACCTGATTTGAAAAAGCTAAAATACATCAAATTAGCTAATTATGCTTCTCTGTTCAATTGAGAAAGGCACGCTTCACCCACTGAATAAATATAAATTATTACTGCGACATTTTTATTATCGTCACATAATATACTGACTATTGTCTATCTTCTAATGTTGTGAGTATAAACGCTACGGCTCGGCACTGAGCTTTGAAAAAAAAATTATGATTCAGTCCGGGCTGAACAAGGGCCTACCTTGAATATGTGTCGATTTCTTCATGGGCCAGATTGGAAGCCAGGAAAGATGCAGCGATAATAATCTATTGATCTTGAGTCTTTCTTGGGTTCTTGCCCTTTACTGGTTACCACTATTTAAGAAAACTGAAAAAAATGTCAGAAATAACATTTTCCCGATAAACATAATGGTAACACAGCAAAATCGTTTTTAGGTAGGCTGGTGAATAATAACGCATTGAAATAACTAAGCATTGACCGCAAATTACTTTTAAACAGCAGCTAATTTTAGTACTAACGCAGCGCACTGTCTTCTGTTTTCAGGGTTTCCGCGGGCGTCCGTCAAGTATAAAAAAAAAAAGTCTTAAATGTCTATAAATGTAGTTGTTCAATATATCTATACACGGCGCTAACAAAAGAACATTTAAAGATACAAGCCCGTCTACAAATTATGATTTACGAGGTCTTAAATTGTGGGGAGGGAAGACACAGATTTCGATCTGTAATTGCTGACCATGTGACAGATTAAACACTTTTCAAAGTACAGCGTATGAAATCCCGATTTTATTCGAATAAATAAAATATGAGCCCGTACGACATGCACCGTTTCAAAGTTCCGCTGCTGCAGCTGCTGATTGTTAAATGACAGTCTGAGAACCCGTGCCATAATACGCTATGCGTCCGACAGCGCTCATCCGCTGGCAAGAAGAGATGATTTTGCCATTTTCTTATAAAGCGACTGCGTTTTTTGTTCAGACCAATGCGAACATATCACGCCATGTTTGTATAGCAGCAACGAGCGCAGCGGTACTATATAACTATTAGATCGATCCAAAGAGATATCATTATAAAAAATCTAAACAATAAAGCCAGCTAAGATATAGTTATGTTTATTTATTAATTATATATAATACTAATACTTTGTTAAATCATAGTTGCCCTACTTTTGATTCAAATTTCTTAAAACAATGGTTTAAAATCCGTTTGTGGGGTTTGTGAAAACCTGTCATTCTGTATTTTTATGGTTGCACCTAATCATAAACATGCATGTTGCATAACTATGTTGTTCCTTAGCCCCGTGGGGGGTGTGTGATATAGAGTAGTATTATTATGTTTTAAGGTACAGTATGTCGCAGATGTGAAGTTGTCGATTATCATGAGTTAACTCCATGACCAATGTCATTGCGTTAATCGCGATTAGAATACTTTAACTCGAATTGACAGCCTATGTTTTAGTGCGCGACTGGTCCTGAATACATCATCTTCTTCCTTCAAAACGTACAAAAACATTATCTGTACATTGTTTATGGAACTTTTTTTTTCTTCCTGAAATGCTTCAGCTGGACGTTCATCGAACGTTTTTGAAATGTTGCATTACTGCTCGTTCAAAACATTCAAATCAACGTTTCCGCATAAACTTATCAAAATCGATCAAATGGAAAGTTCTCCCTAACATTTTCTTTACTGTTCGCATAATACCTTTTTTTTAATCACTTAAAAAACTGTAACATTCTGAGAACATTCAGAAATGAGGTTTTCATAACTTAACAGCGACTTTAGTAACACGTTCTTAGAAGAAGAAATAATGTTGCTACTGTAAGATTCGAAAGTAACATTCCTATAATGTTTGCAGAATGATCAAATGGAACGTTCCCTTAACGTTTTGCATTACCAATAAAAAAAAAAAACGTTCTAAAACATTTAAAAAACGGGAAATTCTGGGAATATTAGTGCAACGTTCTTGGAAGTTTTCTGTTCGCTGGACAGTAGATTATATGACATACTGACGTCATAAGGTTGTTTAATGTGAGGAACTTCTCATTTCTCCGTCTCTGAATCGTTAGGGTTCACAATTAGTGACTCGACTCGTTGCATGGGGTTTTAAATCACCTGAAAGAATCACGTCTTTATTGTCAGCTTGACGTTTGTGGTCACTATAAACTCACGTGAGTGTGAGTAAACCATGACAGGATTCTCTGTATTCTCGCTCTGATTGGGTTTCCGTGGTAACAGCTGATTTGATTGATTGCTCGTCAAGATGTGAAATGGATGTTGAGTGAAGGAACACCGGCAAAAAACTCATGGCCAGAGAGAGAGATGCTCTTTACAATAGATAAAATAAACAGATCAAAGCGTCACTCGATAAAATACAACATTAATATGCAGAGAGAGTTGATCTATTTTCAGGGTTTCTCTCAATCTCTCAACCGCAATTCCATTTAATTGAATTCAGAATTGATCGATTGATTGGCTAATTGTTTGATTATTCATGGGAAAACGTCAGTACATTTCCATCTAATTCACAACATGTACGCACAGACATGAATTTGTTCTCAACCTCATTCTAATGTTAGTAAATCTGGAATAATCAAAGCCAGTTTAAAACTGAAAAAAGTCAATTACAAGATAAAAACTCAGGTACAAACTAAAATTGTGAGATATAAACTCAGAATTGCGATTGCAAGAAAAACGGTCTGAATTGCGAGAAAATTTGTCTGAATTGTGAACTTTTTTTATCCATGGCACAAATGGTTTTCCATAGTTCCTAATTTTTTTTTGTAAATTTAAAATTAGTACAAAAAAGTTATTAATGAATCTCAATTTGTTCGTGAAAATGTTCATATGCAGATTCCTGAGACCCAGTGTTATACAAAATGGTATTAAAATGCAAAATAATGGCATATTTCTTGAATAACAACCGGACGCAATGCTTATTGTTGTATACTGCATCACGTACTACTTCCAAAAAAAGAAGGCAGTGAACAGCGTGTACTTGAGAATATGCCGTAAGCAGCGGACTAATATCGCATTCAGAGAGTCATCTGACCTTTGGTTAGAGGTCAGCAGGTCACAGCGCTTCCTCTGCAGATGAGATTTCCATGCAGTATGCATCAGTTTTGCGTGTCTTTTAATTTGCACTGTGTGTGTGATCATGCATGTGTGTGTGTGTGTGTGTGTGTAGAGAAAAATAGCACATATAGAGCTGAATATTCAAAGTCAGCAGCTTTACAGAGAGAGAGATACAGATAAACGAATGGAGCGCAGGATGATGAATGACTGTAGGTCTGCTTGTCATCTCTGTCCTGGAGTCAAGGGCTGAGTGTGTGTGTGTGTGTATGTTTTGGTGTGGTTGGTGGAGATAGAAGAGAGAGAGTATGTCAGCTCCGCTGTAGGCACAGGCACATTTAACACTTGATTACAGCACAGGGCCAACGCTGCCAATATGGAGTCACTCTCTTCAAGGGACCAATAATTAGAGCCTGTGCCCTCGCCATCCTTCCTCGAAATACCCAGACTCACACATTCACTACACAACTAAAACACTTCTGCTATAAGCCGCTGCTTACTTCAAACACACAAAATGTATGTAAAACCACTAAATTAATTACCATCAGATACATACTTAGTGGCACATCAGGTTATTTTGAACTAAGAACAAAACCATAGAAAATCTTGTACTTGAGTATCTTTTAAATGAAAAAAAAAAAAAAACACGTACAATTATTAAACTTAATTTACTTCATCATTCAGATTGAACTGAACTAAAATGACTAAATTACTATATGTTTGAAATAATAATAAAAAAAATTACAAAAGCACAAAATTACTCAAATTTAAAATTAAATTGAAAACAGAAAATATAAAAAATAAAAAATTATAAAACCCCAGTAGCTCATAATTTTTTCTCTATAATTTTGAGAACTGTGATATAAATTCTAGGTATATAAATATATATAAAAATGTGAAATATAAAGTCACAATTACAAAACTTAAAATTAAATTTAAAACAGAAAATATACAAAGAAAAAATAATAAAAAAACCTAAGTAATATTTTCTCTATATTTTGAGAATTGTGATATAAATGAACAACATGCTTGACAGCAACCAGTCTGGTTTCAGAAGAGGACATTCAACCGAGACTGCCTTGCTATCAGTTGCTGAAGCCCTAAGACTGGCAAGATCGGATTCCAAATCTTCAATACTTATCTTGCTGGATCTGTCCGCGGCTTTTGACACGGTTAACCACCAGATACTCCTGTCAACACTATTGGCAAAGGGCATCTCAGGAACCACACGCTAGTGGTTTGAGTCTTATCTCTCAGATAGGTCCTTCAAGGTATCTTGGAGAGGTGAGGTGTCCAAGTCACAACATCTAGCTACTGGGGTTCCTCAGGGCTCAGTACTTGTACCACTTCTCTTCTCTGTCTACATGGAATCACTGTCTACATTTTGTCATTCAGAAGCATGGCTTTTCATATCATTGCTATGCTGATGACACTCAACTCTACCTCTCATTCCATCCTGATGATCCGACGATAGCTGCTCGCATCTCAGCATGCCTAACAGACATTTCTTGCTGGAAGACGGACCATCACCTTCAACTCAACCTTGCTAAGATAGAACTGCTCATGGTCTCAGTCAACCCAGCACTTCATCACAATGTACCATCCCGTTATAGGCACATCACCATAACTCCCCCCCCCCCCCTCCCCCCCCCCCCCCCCCTTTCAAAAACAGCGAGAAACCTTGGAGTTGTGATTGATGAAAAGCTGAATTTCTCAAACCACATTGCTAAAACGTCCGGTCCTGCCAGATTAGCTTTATTCAAAAAACATCAAGAAGTCAAGCCCTTTGTTCCAGAACAGGCTTCACACGTCCTTGTTCAAAGCTCTTGTTGGTCAGCCTGGACTATTGCAATGCCTCTTGGCAGGTCTTCCAGCCACTTCTATGAAACCTCTACAATTAATCCCGAACGCAGCGCAATAGTATTTTTAATGAGTCAAAAAGAATGCAAGTCCACACCTCTGTTCAGCATTTGCACTGGCTACCAGTACTGCTCGCATTAATTCAAGGCATTAATGTTTCCTACAAAACCAGCACTGGCTCGGCCCCCTTACCTAAATTCATTACTTACTTCAGAGTTTGTTCCCTCTAGAAGCTTGCGTGCTACAGTGATACGGCGCATATTGTTCATCTCAAAGATGCACAAAATCAACTTTCATAGACGTTTACATTACTGTCCATCCTGGGTGGAATGACCTGCCCAACTCAATCCCGCAGCTGAGGTCCTTAACCATCTTCAAGAACGACTAAAACCATCTCTTCCACTGTATTTGACCCTCTAACTCACAGTCTCTAATTCTAATTCTATACTTTAAAAAAAACACTGTCCCTTTTTAGACTGCACTCTATTCATTTGGCTCCTTGTTTTCTTAAAAAAAAATTTTTTAAATAAATAAAATAACACTTGCTAATCTTTCTGTATTCTATCCGTTTTCTTTTCATTTTTTATACAATTAACAAAAGCAAAAAAGACCTCTAACACTAGCTTGCTCTATTCTTTTTCTATTCTATATGTTTTCTTTTTATTATATTATTTAAAAAAAACCTTGCTTTGTGTACTGCGTTAAGCTAACTGAGATTTGTTATATCACTTGCATATCATTGCTCTTTTGTTGATTCTGATTGCTTCTATTGTCCTCATTTGTAAGTCGCTTTGGATAAAAGCATCTGCTAAATGACTAAATGTAAATGTAATGTAAATTCGAGATACATAAATGCATTATGATGCATGTTTCATTTGTACGTCCAATAAAATGACTTAGAATGTTTAATTCAGTTTTGTGTAAAATATTGTAAATATGACATTTGGTTCATGTATCTGTGTTAAGCAGGTGTTTCTTCCTCCTGCTGTATTCTGAGCTCCTCTTCCTCAGTTATTATCTCACATTCTGCATTCATACACACTCCTCATAAACACACACTCACACCCACCACACACATAGCACACACACACACACACACCTCACACACCACACACACACACACATCACACACACCACACACACACACACTCACACACCAACACACACACACTCACACACTCACACACTCACACACACACACACTCACACGCGTGTCCTTGAGCTGTCCGTAGCTCCGAGAAACGGGAAATGTGCTCCTTGTGAAGGTGGAACCGTGTTAAATTGACCAGAAAATCATGTTTTTTAGCCTTTTCTTCTACTCATCGGACGGCATCAAACTGCAAAAAATAACAAATACAATAAATAAAATATAAATAAATCATATAAAAATAAGATATAAATAATACAATAATATTAAATATTAACATAAAATATAAATAATAATATAAAATATAAATAAATAAAACTTTACGATATACAAATACAACAACCCTGATAGCACGCGTACATCACGTCGATCTGACGTCTGCATTACATCTGCAAGACGTATTTTTTAGAGCGTTTGCTCATCTGCAGTACATCTATAGGACGTTTCCTATCAGATAGACGTTTAGAAGATGTCTCTATGATTTACAGTGCATGTAAAACTGACGTCTGTCAGATGTTTGTACACAGCAGATCTTTAACAGACCTCTTGCAGACGTACCCGTGCTATCTGGGATTACATTAAATGTGTGAAATGGTAACTATAGCACGGTTGCTTTCTAAAATCGAGTACACATGTCCAGTTTGTTGCTCTGGCGGTGTGTTCGTGCGCGTGTTTGCCTGCGAATGAATCATCTGTCAAATCAATAAAAATAAATGTGAATCTAATTACAGAACACAGCCCGCTAATTTCCCAGATCACTTTCAGAGCTCACACAACTTCATGCAGATCTGACTGAATAAATCGCTAGGGTGTGCTCACCGAGGTCCTGTAGCTCATCTGCTCTAGGATGCAAGTTCAGTTTAATTGCTGCGTTGCTTGGCAACCCTGAAGCTAATGAACTACGTTCGCCGAAGAACTGTTTATCGTTATTAACAATGTAACTATTTATTGAACTGTTTGTTCCGGTTGCCACGGGAGAGAGAAAAGAGATATTAAAGAGATCTGTGATTGTTTATGTTTTCTCATCTCTACAATATCCAAATTTCATGACCACGGACCTGATTAAATTACATTTCCATCAAAAGCAGTGGTTATGAAAGTTGATGAGAAAAATACAGAAATGAAGAGCTGTGAAAGAAAAACATTCTTGTTGGGGACAGTGCTATTAGAAGCCTGCTGAAAAACAACCAATAGAATTAGTAATGGTTTCAATAGTTATAAAGGGAATAGTAATGGTCCCTTGTGGGTCACTACTGGTCATTTGTTGCCTTCTATTGTTATTCATATTAAAACCACTGAATCCTAATGGAATATGCCTGGAAACACGCGAATGGAAAAAACCAGCCCAAAGGTCAATCAAAAACCACCCAATATCAAAACTCAACATATACCTAAAACACACATTTTACAATCACGGTTACGTGTTACACACAATTCTAGCTAGAAAATCACTAGTAGTAATCATAAACAGTGTTTTCAATAAATGAGCTCTTAGCAGAGTTTTCTCATCTGTTGAATGTAAAATATTATAAAGCGGAGAGTTCCGGTGCTTGGCTCTGATTGGCTGAGCCGCGTTCGAAGCTGTTGTAAATGATTTCACAAGTAACACACACCTTTGTTTTCGTTTGTTGTGTTGCTCGGCAACCCACTTTGTAGCACCACAACTGTTTTCTGAGGAGCTACATTGTTGTGGAAGAAACTGTGTTTATTAATATCATTACACTTTATTTGCTCTGTTTTATTTTGTGAAACCGTGCTACGTATATGGAATAACCGTTTTATAAAAGCAGTAACCCCCGTGAACCCGTGGTTTACAGTGGATTTATAACAGTTAAGGGTGTTTTAGGCACTACGCTTCGCTTAATGCTTTATTTCAATTACAATGCATGCAATCAAATCTTTAAACTGCAAACCTGTACTGCAACAGTTTACAAGTAGCCCAGCTCCGCAGGATAACCGTGAACTTGGCAACACTGCTACTGGAAACCATTTGGTAATGGTTTTAATGGTTAACAGTTGATGGTTTAGAATATTTGTATCGAAAACCATTACAACTTCTGTTCTAATGTTGCACTTGCGAATTCTCACAATTCTAACTTTTCCCCTACAATTATGAGTTTCAACGATCAAGATTTTAAACAGATCTGTGATTTTCAACTTTGATGTTAGCTTTCTTGATGTTTTTTCTCTCTCTCATCTGTACAATATACTGAACGCTTCATGACCACTGCTAGAGAAACTTGTTTTGATGCATACTTAATTCAATCAGATCCGAGTCGTTTGCTGCTAAAAGCAGAACTAGAGCTCTTAACTGATGAATTATGGCCATTGACTCAAAGGGAAGGAGCTGAAACTCGTCTGTTTTCTCTTGGTGGCGCAGGTGTGTGATCGGAGTGCCGTGGCTGTTTTTTTGGTGTTAAATGAATCATTTCCTCCAGAGAACAGAAGTCTTAGATGTCCACACATGAGATATTCACATCTGCTGGTGCACTCGGGGGTCTGATACTAGATCTGTGCCAAAAACCTAGTGAGCTGCCTACATAGGAACATTTGAAGACATCATAGTCACACTCCCGATGATTGACAGCATGCGAGCACGTTTGCTAAATTCTACGCCAAGCATCATATATCTTCTTCATGGAGAAGGCACTGCATCAGGCAATGCATGATTATATAAAGACCATACGCGCTGAGAATGGTGTTTGTGTGTCATTCTCTCTCGCGCACCGCATTGTGTACTGTTCCATGCATCCGCACACTGCTCACCCTGCAGAACAGTGAAGCGAGTAAATCTGAAAATCACACACATATTCTCTTCTAAAATAGCATAATTGCAAATGAATCAAATGGAGACTGTTGCTGAAGTCTCCTTTTAAAGACAAAAAGTCAGAGATCTCAGTGAAACCAAACATTTCTCATTGAAGTTACTCCATGCAACTATCTGCAGTATTATTACTCTTACTGTACAACTATTGACATCACTTGCAGCCTATTTTCATTTCGTCTGAATATATCCTCTGAAGACAAAGCTGAGGCCTTCATATGAAAAGCGCCTGACTATAAAATAACAACCGTTGCTCGATAGAGACATTAGAAACCAGTACAAGTGACAGACTGAATCTTGTTGTGACAAAACGTTAAATGATATTCCATGACTCATTCATACTGACGTCCTTTTGTATGATTCTTAATGACTCAGTGTAGCTGAAATATCAGCTGATGAAAGATTCATGACTCGCCGAAGTCCTTTGTTTGGTCGAAGGGACTCAGTGTACTGGACACGTATTCAGTTGATTAATGATTTCATGACTCATTCATACAGACAGTCATTGGTATGTTTCCTAATTAACTCAATAGGCTGACTAAGTTGGGTTTAAACGACAATTCCTTGCTCGTGTTCTTAAATGACAGTAATTTGTTATAATTTCCTAAATAATCATGTAGCTAATGATCATGTTGTTTGCATGAATCAATGACTCATTCCCGTAAAGAAGTCATCTTTGTATTGTTTCCCAAATTATCATGTATCTGAGTTAATCGGTCAGGTGATGCATCATCAATGACTCATATCATAAAGACAGTAAGTTGTATCTTCCTACACTATTCAATTCACTCTACATAATCTGGTGTTTGAATGAATCAATGAACTCCTCATAATAGAAAGTCCTTTTTATCATCTCCTCAAACTAGCCATCTTTTAGTTAAATAATCAGTTGAATTGAATGTTCATGACTCACCATAAAGACTGTCACCTGAATGAATCCAAAATGAATCAGTGTAGCTGAATGAATCAGCTCGATGATGATTCCCTTGAGTCACTCTGCATAAAGGTTGTCACATGGTTCTGTTGTTGCACCTACTGGTGTAACGATGTTATCTGCAGAAAGAGTCACTGTAAAATCCTCCTACTGATGTTTAATACATATATTAGGGTTAATGGGGGTGTGTGGTCTGTGTGTGTGTGTAGAATGGTATTCCGTTCCGTTGGTCCATAACATCCTCTCTGCCTATTTCCATGATTATGCCAATGCCACAGATGGTGTGCATCTCAGACAGTCAATTTCTCTGTTTACAGCAGCATTCGTGTGTGTGTGTGCAGTTATGTGAGTGACAAACTTCATAATCTGCATCTTCACACTGTCAATCCCTCAGGGACCTCCTGTAGATCTGTGTGTGTGTGTGTGTGTGTGAGAGTCTGTGTGTGTGTCTCACAAGCGCTCTGTTGATCTCTCAGTGAATCAAAGCCTTCTTTTAGTCTCTTGGTCTTCAGCACTGAGAGTAAAACACCGAACACATCCTCATCAAGCTGCCGCAGGATTTACTCTAGTGAACCGCTGAATCTCAAGTGGGAATGTCTAGGTCATGTTTCGCTTCAAAATCCAAAGAGAAAATCAGGAAAATACATTATCCTTTAAGAAAATGATGCCTTTTCATTGCTTCAACTTCAAGCGAAACTAGGGATGTGTTAGATGTGGATAGGGATACTGGTATCGGTATCGGGCCCGATACTGAGCTCCTGTACTCGTACTCGTTAAAATGCCCCGATACCAACCGCAGATACCACACAGCCTGTTATAGTGCCATATTCAGACAAGAAACCGAGCACAGACAACAGCCGCAGAATGCAGGGCTTAGAGATTACAGATGCTCTCATCGCTCAGTCATATTATGCATATAATATAAACCATTCTGTTAATTAATGCCTGTATAGCTGGATGCGCCAAGCTGCAAACAATGCACAAGATACTTAATGGTAGGGAGGGAGGGAGAGAGCGCACTTCTGTTGTGTGATTTTTATTGATGTTCGCTCACTTAGCACGCATCATTTGGAATGAAACCGAAATCAGTATTATATAGAATTAGGGGCATCACTAGAAACCTAATTTATTTTCAACCTTAGGCCTTTGTCATGCTTACCTGCGAAATGATCTAGCGCCTGTGTGAAGGCCTAGCTTACTGTACTTGTCCCGCTGGAGCATTCTGCATCAGTACAAATACTGTGCGCGTTGTGTGGCTTTGTCTTGCTTGCATGATGTTTCTCTTTCATAAAGTGGTCTTGGGGGAAAATAAATCGCTGCACTATTCGATGAAAAACGCGCCTTCTATTTATGGAAAAAATATCACAGTTTATGAGATTATAACAGTGGTTCCCTTGCATTATTATCCACAAAGCGCCGAGATTACAGTACTCGAGCACGCTCAACAATGGACAGCTCTAATGCGGTTTAAAGGGGTCATATGATTTTGCTTAAAAGAACATTATTTTGTGTAATGAAATATGTTTATGCAGTTTAAGGTTAAAAAACCCATTATTTATTTTCGCAATACAGTGGGGAACAAAAGTCTTTAGTCAGACCACCATTAGTCAGTTCTCCCACTTAAAAAGATGAGAGGGGCCTGTAATTTTCATCATAGGTATACCTCAACTATGAGAGTCAAAATGAGAAAAAAAATCCAGAAAAGCACATTGTATGATTTTTACAGAATTGACTTTGCGAATTATGGTGGAAAATAAGTATTTGGTCAATAACTAAATTTCATCTCAATACTTTGTTATATACTTTTTGTTGGCAATGACAGAGGTCAAACGGTTTCTGTAAGTCTTCACAAGATTTTCACAAACTGTTGCTGGTATTTTGGCCCATTCATCCATGCAGATCTCCTCTAGAGCAGTAAAGTTTTGGGGCTGTCGCTGGGCAACACGTATTTTTCAACTCCCTTATGCCTCCAAATTGACTCTTTCTA
The DNA here is from genome assembly GCA_018155175.1 of Sinocyclocheilus anophthalmus. Lineage (NCBI taxonomy): Eukaryota > Metazoa > Chordata > Actinopteri > Cypriniformes > Cyprinidae > Sinocyclocheilus > Sinocyclocheilus anophthalmus. Next base: position 517,409 of record JADLZN010002665.1, on the reverse strand, counting down.
TTGGGGGTTTAGATCTGAGATGGGCTAGGCCACCCAGGACCTTGAAATGCTTCTTATGAAGCCACTCCTTCGTTGCTCGGGCGTTGTGTTTGGGATCATTGTCATGCTGACAGACCCAGCCACGTTTCATCTTCAATGCCCTTGCTGATGGCAGGAGGTTTTCACTCAAAATCTCACGATACATGGCCTCATTCATTTTTTCGTTTACACGGATCAGTCGTCCTGTTCCCTTTGCAGAAAAACAGCCCCAAAGCGTGATGTTTCCACCCCCATGCTTCACAGTAGTTATGGTGTTCTTTGGATGCAACTCAGCTTTCTTTCTCCTCCAAACACGACAAGTTGTTTTTACCAAAAAGTTCTATTTTGGCTTCATCTGACCATATGACATTCTCCCCATCCTCTTCTGGATCATCCAAATGCTCTCTAGCAAATTTCAGATGGGCCTGGACATGTACTGGTTTAAGCAGGGGGACACGTCTGGCACTGCCGGATTTGAGTCCCTGGCGGCGCAGTGTGTTAGTGATGGTAGCCTTTGTTACTTTGGTCCCAGCTCTCTGCAGGTCTTTCACTAGGTCCCCCCGTGTGGTTCTTGGATCATTTTGACCCCACGGGGTGAGAACTTGCATGGAGCCCCAGATCGAGGGAAATTATCAGTGGTCCTGTATGTCTTCCATTTTCTAATAATTAATCCCACAGTTGATTTATTCACACCAAGCTACTTACCTATTGCAGATTCAGTCTTCCAAGCCTGGTGCAGGTCTACAATTTTGTATCTGGTGTCCTTTGACAGCTCTTTGGTCTTGGCCATGCTGGAGTTTGGAGTGTGACTGTTTGAGTTTGTGGACGGTGTCGTTTATCCTGATAACTGGTTTCAAACAGAATGCCATTAATACAGGTAACGAGTGGAGGACAGAGGATCCTCTTAAAGAAGAAGTTACAGGTCTTTGAGGGCCATAAATCTTGCTTGTTTGTAGGTGATCAAATACTTATTTTACAGAGGAATTTTCCAATTAATTCTTTAAAAATCCTACATGTGATTTTCTGGATTTTTTTTCTTCTCATTTTGTCTCTCTTAGTTGAGGTATACATATGATGAAAATTAAAGGCCTCTCTCATATTTTTAAGTGGGAGAACTTGCACAATTAGTGGCTGACTAAATAATTTTTTGCCCCACTGTACGTACATTATTGTTTTCCTGTCTCCTCTATGCCCCGCCTTTTTGAAACGTGATTTTTACAAAGCTCATCGTTCTGAACAGCGAGGTGTGCTGTGATTGGTCCGCTATCCAGTGCGTTGTGATTGGCCGAATACCTCCAGCGCGTGAGACGGAATTTTACGGCCCCTCCCATAGCTGTATGAGCCCTTATGGATTCTCAAAAACATTAACCCATTATAATATAGGCTTCGTTTGCATCAGTGTGGGACATAATTACTGTATTATAATAACTGATACTGTTTTTATAATAACGCGGTTGCTTGCATCCGCGCCGCTTAAACATAGTACCCATGGCTTCCGTGCATTTCTGATTGGCAGAAATCGACCAACCAGCCCTACATCGCGTACACCTTGTGCGGACCCCAGATCAGGGCGCTCTAATTTATAAATGATTATAAAATTAAACTGCGTTTTATCCATGCGACCCTAAAAAACGTTCCTTTATCAGCCTCTCGGGATTCTAACTAGCCGTGCATCGCGAGTGCTCTCTCCAGGACGCACGGAGACAGTCCTCCATAAAATGCGCTCTGGCAACACTCTTGCATAGTTGGTGGAAGTGTGCTGGAAACAGTGTGGAACACAACTTAACCACGTTGCTAGTTTCGCTTTCAACGAAGCACACAGCGTCTTCACGATATGGTGGCGGCGGCAACAATACTAAAGCGAGAATAAAAGTTACGCCTTTCTGTCTTTGCATGAACATTTGGGCGGCGTTGTGCAAATCTTCCCACATAGTGATGTAAACGTGTGGGGGCGTGTTAGAACGAGCCGTTTTAGTAGGTGTGGATGAGTCTTAACTTTTATAAAGATATCTCTTTGGATTTGAGACTTTACAACTGTCTTTGCAACTTTACAGATCTTCTTATGCACCAAGAGCTTGTAACACTCCAAAGAGGAAGGAACAATTGAAATCGCATCCTATGACCTCTTTAAATTAAAGATGATGTAGGCTACCACAGAGAGAAAAAAAAATTAACAGTGAAAGTAACAAAAAACTTGTAAAATACATTTTAATGAACACAATTAAGTGTGAAAATAACAGAAGGATATACAGTCAAACCAAAAAATATTCAGACACCAGATATAATTTTTTTATATTTTTTACTAGTGGGTGCAGGACACTATAGTTCATTTATGTAAAGTTCTATCGAAGTTATCTGACATTTTTAAGATGAGTTTGTTCTGACACAGTT
>JADLZN010002665.1:502500-510000 GCA_018155175.1 Sinocyclocheilus anophthalmus | reverse complement strand
TCACAGCTCACACAACACACACACACACACCCACAAAACAATTTTCAAAATGGTTTATTTGAAGGAAAATTAGAATTAATCTGCATTTGAATATATGTATATTACATATATAATTATAAATGTAATTAAGATTGAATATACTTTTAAATAAATAATAAATGTAAGCTTTAAATAAAAAATAATAAGACATTAAAATTGACATTTAAGTACATAATACAGGTAATTAATATTACTTGACATTCAAATATTACATGCAAGAAAAAAATTGCTTTATCTCTTTAAAAAAATTATTAGAATTAGAATATTTTATTTGCTAAAAATATTAATGTATAATAAGAGTTAGAAATTACATTTGGCAGTTAAATAAATATCGCACGTGTAAGCTTTATTTAAACTATATAAGAACAATCATTGAAATTAATTTGACAGGAATGAATATACATGTAATTTAAGCAATTTTGTAAAGCTGTGCAAGTGGATTCAACTGTTTATTGCAAAAGGAAAATCCATTAATAAATTTATACAATAACTTTAAAATACAATATTAGAAAGTAAAATTGCATCTGAATTACATAACATAAAATAAGAAAATATGCCTTTAAATAAATTTAAAAACAAATTAAATATTAAAATATTGCATTTAAAAATAAAGGATAAGATTTAAATCCATAAGAAATGTAATAATTAATACAAGAGCATTTAATTCTATCATTGCCGTTCTGCAGAGGGTCAGTTTCATAGTCAGTATTATTAAGTTTTAGTAGTATTTTTATATTTTTATTATTTGTAATTTATTTCAGTCTTTATTTTATTTCCACTTGGTGCGTACAACTTTCTAATTTTTTGCTAATTGCATTTTTTAAAAATCTAACATTTAATATTTTATTTCAGCTTCATTCAGTAATCCCGTTTTACAATAATTTTAGGTAACCATACTAAACACTTTATTATTTATTAATAAATATTCAATATTATACCTTTTCACAGGTTTTACCTCATACGCATTATATTATCTTATATTATATTATTATATTAAAATTTATTAATTCTCCAAAGCAATAAAGTAACCCCTGGCTATTTTTTTAGAACTTTACTTATTTAGTATACCCTTGCAATAAAACCAATCATTCATTATCTGACTCTTAGACATGCAGAAAACAGAATCATTCATTATTGCATTAATAGTTGTACTACACTGCAGTTCTCACCGCAGTTTTACAATGGTGTTTTATTGCATTTCAGGACCAAACGGGTGATAACCGCATGTACTTAAACGGGAATAACAAAGCCACTTAAAGCTCCTGTCGACGACTATTTCTCCGGCATGCAATTGCACCTTTTCACCCGATTAAAAAATACAAGCAAGAACAAAGCAGAGATCCATGAGCTATTAGCATGCGAGTCACACACGAGACAGAGACGGAAGAAAGATGGATTGATCCGCTGTTTCCAGAAGCCACACACACTCTCTCTCCTCACACACTCACCACACACAACACACACACACACACTCTCTCTCACAGACCCACACACACAAACCCTCACACACACCCCACCACACCTCTCTCTCTCACGCACTCCACACACACCCACACTCGCTACACAACACACACACCATACTCTCTCCTCCACACACACACACTCCTCCCTCACTCACTCACTCACACACACACACACACCACACACGACACACACCACACACACAACCACACCCACACACACACACACCCCACACACACACCCAGGTTACATTTGTGAAAGGTGGGACTCTCCATAGGCGTAATGGTTTTATACTGTACAGACTGTATTTTCTATCCCCTTACCCTAACCCTACACCTAAACCTCCCCCTCACAGGAAACTTTGTGCTATTTCAGATTTTTCAATACACTCCATTCTGTGTGATTTTTAAGCTTGTTGAAAAGGGGGACCATGGTTAATGTCCTGAAAGCGCCTTCTCCTTGTACCTATGTTATACTTTGTCATTATACAGGAATTTAGGTCCTCTTTGTCACAAAACGCGCACACTCTCTCACACACACACACACACACTCTCACACACAACGCTCACACACACACACTCACGCACTCACACACAGACACACACACCACACACACACCACTCACACACACTCACCCTCTCTTCACACACACACCCACTCACTCTCAGATCACCTCACCACACACTCTCTCACACATCACGACATACACACACCACCACACACCACACTCCTCTCACAAAAACAGACACACGAACACTCACACCTCACACACACACTCTCTCTCACACAGACACTGACACACTCACACACTCTCTCACACACACACTCACACACACACACACTCTCTCACACAGACACACATACACTCACACACACACTCACACTCACACTATTTACACTCACACATTATTAGTTTTTTTTTTAATTATTATTTAATTTAATTCAACAGCACATGTGTTAAATGTAAGAGAGCTGAATTATTCCTGCGTGTGCCGCGTGTCAGCCGTAATCAGTTCTCTTAATTGTAACCATTGATCAAAACTAACATTTGATCAATTGTAATATTTTTAATTGACTTTGATCATGGAGCACAGGCAGAACTCAACAGCTGAGAATAGGATAAGTTTGTGCATCTGAAGCAAACATCATCCATCAGGCCAGAGCAGACTGAAGACGTTTGCTGTGTTTGTGAGCGTCGTCTGTTCAACACTAAAGCTGAGAATGACTTCAGTAACCTCGGAAACCCAATCGATAGAGACTCGCCTCATCAGCGTGTGTGAGTGAGTGTGTGTGTGTGTGTGTGTGTGTGTGTGTGTGAGAGAGTGAGTGTTTGTGTGTGTGTGTGTGTGTGCGAGAGAGTGTGAGTGTGTGTGTGTGTGTGTGTGTGAGAGTGTGAGTGTGTGTGTGAATGTGTGTGTGTGTGCGCGTGTTGTGCGTGTGTTGTGAGAGAGAGAGAGAGTGTGTGCTGACAGAGACGAGTGTGAGTGTGTTGTGAGAGTTGAGTGTGTGTTGGTGCGGGTGCGTGTGTTGGTGTCGTGTGTGTGCATTTTGTGTGTGCGAATGTGGCCTTTGCTGTGTAGAGCAGATGTGTCGTGAGTGTGTTTGTTGTGTGCGTGGGTTGTGTGAGTTCGTTTTTGTGCAGTGCGTGTGTGAGAGAGAGTGTGCGTGTGTGTGTGTGTGTGGGTGTGCGCGAGAGAGTGTGAGTGTGTGTGGTGTGTGTGTGTGAGACAGAGAGTGTGTGTGAGTGTGTGTGATCGAGCGTGTGTTTTGGTGAGCGAGCGTTTTTTTGTGTGTGTGTGTGTGTGCGTGTGTTCTGTGTGTGTGTGTGTGTTCTGTGTGCGCGAGAGTGTGCGTGTGTGTTTTTCGCGGCGCGTGGGCGTGTTGTGTGGTGGTGTGTGTGTGTGCGAGCGCTGTGAGTGTGTGTGTGTGTGCGCGCGTGTGCGTGTGTGTGTGTGTGTGTGATCTGCGTGTGTGTATCTGCGTGTGTGTGTGTGTGTGTGAGAGAGAGTGTGCGTGTGTGTGTGTGTGTGTGAGAGAGAAGTGTGTGTGTGTGTGTGTGTTTGGTGGTGTGAGAGAAGGTGTCGCCTGGTGTGTGTGTGTGTGTGTGTGAGAGAGTGGAGTGTGTGTGTGTGTTTGTGTTTGAGTGTTTGTGTGTGTGTGTGTGTAGAAGAGAGTGGGGTGTGTGGTGTTCGCGAGCGTGTGAGTGGTGTGTGTGAGTGATGTGTGTCGGTCTTGTGCGTTTTGTGTGTGTTGTGTGTGTGGTGGTGTGTGTGTGTGTTGTGCGGTGATGGCGTGTGTGTGTGTGAGGAGTGTGTTGTGTGTGGTTTTAGTAGGAGAGAGAGTGAGTGTGTGTGTGTTGGTGATGTTAGAGAGTGTGAGGATGTGTGTGTGTGAGAGAGAGTGTGTGGGTGTGTGTGTGTGTGCGTGTGTGTGTGTGTGAGTGTGTGTGTGTGTGGTGTTGGGGGGGTGAAGAAGAGTGGAGTGTGAGAGAGATGGAGTGTGTGTGGCGTGTGAGTGGCGTGTGTGTGTGCGTGTGTGAGAGAGAGTGTGAGTGTGAGTGTGTGTTTGTGAGAGAGAGTCGTGTGTGTGTGTGTGTGAGATATAGTGTGAGTGGGTGTGTGTGTGAAGAGATGTGTGGTGTGTGTGTGTGTGTGTGCGTGTGTGTGTGTGATTGTGTGTGTGTGTGTGTGTTGTGTGTGAGAGCGAGTGTGAGTGTGTGTTTGTGAGAGAGTGTGAGTGTGTGTGTGTGTGTGAGAGAGAGTGTGAGTGTGGTGTGTGTGTGTTTGTTGATAGAGAGTGTGGAGTGGTGTGTGTGTGGTGTGTGTGAGAGCAGAGCGTGAAGTGTTGTGTGTAATGTGTAGAGACAGTGTGGTGTGTGTGTGTGTGTGTGAATTTGTGTGTGTGTGTGTGAGAGAGAGTGTGTGATTGTGTGTGTGTGTGTGAGATTGTGTGAGTGTGTGAGAGTGTGAGTGTGTGATAAGTGTGTGTGTGTGTGTGTGAAGAGAGTGTGAGTGTGTGTGTGTGTGTGAGAGAGAGTGTGTTTTTGTGTGTGTGTGTGTGAGAGAGAGGGAGTGTGTGTGTGTTGTGTGAGAGAGAGGGAGTGAGTGGGTGTGTGTGTGAGAGAGTGTGTGGAGAGAGAGAGAGAGAAGTGTGAGAGTGTGTGTGTGTGTGAAGGAGTGTGAGTGTGTGTGTGTTGTGTGTGTGAGAGAGAGAGTGTTGTGTGTGTGGTGTGTGTGTGTTGTGTGTGTGTTTGTGTTGTGAAGAGATCGTGTGAGTGTGTGTGTTGTGGGTGTGTGTGTTGTGTGTGTGTGTGAGAGAGAGAGTGTGATTGTGTGTGTGTGTGTGTGAGAGAGAGTGTGGAGTGTGTGTGTGTGTGTGAGTGTGTGTGCGCGCTTGTGTGTGAGTGTGCGTTTGTGTGTGTGTGTGTGTGTGGGTATTAGAGAGTGTGTGTGTGTGTGTGAGAGAATTTGTGTGTGTGTGTGTGTGTGTGTGTAGAGAGAGAGTGTGTGTGTTTGGTGTGGTGTGTGTGTGTGTGTGTGTGCTGCGAGAGAGTGCGGTTTGTGTAGTGTGTGTTTGTGAGAGAGAGAGAGTGTGTGTGTGTGTTGTGAGAGAGTGAGTGGGTGTGTGTGTGTGGTGAGAGTGTGTGTCGTTTTTGTGTGTTGTGTGTGTGTTTGTGTGTGTGTGTGAATATTCTCTGTGTGTGTGTGTGTGTGTGTGTGTGGTGTGGGTGGGTGTGGAGCGCGAGCGTGTGGAGGTGTGTGTGTGTGTGTGGTGATGTGGTTTGTAGAGCGCGCGCGTGTTTTGTGTGTGTGCGAGAGCGAGTGTGCAGTGTGGTGTGTGTGTAGTGGTGTGTGTGGCGCGACGTGTGTGTTGTGTGTGTGGGTTGTGCGCCGTGTTACGGTGTGTGTGTGTGGTGTGTTGTGAGCTGCGCGCGTGTTGTGTGTGTGTGTGTGGTGATGGTGCGCGCGTGTGTGTGTATGTAGTGTGTGCGAGAGAGAGTGTGGGTGGTGTGAGCGCGCGCGTGTGCGTGGTGTGTGTGTGTGGTGGTGTGCGTGATGTGTTCCGCGCGGCGCTTGTGTGTGTTTGTGTGTGTGTGTGACTGTGTGTGTGTTTGTGTGTGTGTGTGTGCGAGAGAGAGCGTGTGTGTGTGAAAAGCATACAACCGCAGGTCAGCGAGGGTCATGATGGCCTATTTGGTATCACGCTTACACTCCAAATATTTATACGACTAATTGGCAACGTATTATTACATAAATAGTGTAATAAAGTCTTTACATAATATTTTAGAATTATACATAAGATTATGTGTTTGATGACATAAAAAAGTTGAAGAACATTTACAACTCAATTATTCCATGCCATATTAACAAAAATCTCCTGCTAAATATTAGAATCTTCTGTTTAATATTTAGTTTAATATCAATAAGAATCTTTACAACTAATTATTACATTTACCACATCCCCGGATATTTACGCAATATTTAGAATATTACGCTTACATGTATTTGAATTGCATATAAAATAATAAATATTCAGAAGAATATTTACAAACTACACTGGATTCGAACCCCAATGTGTCTTGTTTTTGTATCATATAGTTTTCAGCAATATCACTCGACACTGCAAGAGAGCTGATTTTTCCCGAATATCTGCATGATTGCAAATGTGATATTGATTTTATACAACAGACAATTAGTTAATATTGTGTTACATTTTAGACAACTTGTCATATCATCTGTTTTTGTGTAATTTCCGCACCTGGTACATGTTGTGCTCTCTGATCTGATTCATTAACTGAAGCAATCCACATTTTAAAACAGAACGGTGTATTCCATGATTCAGTGAGTCATCATAAGATGCAGATGCTGTCATATTTGAAACGAATCGATTGACTGAATACCATGTATTAAGACAGTGATTTACCGCCACCTACTGGCGCTTTCAGGTTTATATTTAGAGTGTCTGAAATCATTTCATATTTCAGCATTTATTTGTATTTTTGTATGTTAAATTACAATATTTCTTTCTAAGCTACTTTTTTTGTATGATCTATTGAGCTTTTCTATTTAACAATCATGAACTTTAAATTAATTTAATAATCTTTAATCGTTATTACTCTGTGCATGAGTGTTATTAATTGAGATTAATTCGATTAATTATCAAACATTATGTAATTAATTAATCGGCACATTATGTAATTACATTGACAGCCCTATTTAAAACATAAAAATTACACAATATCACAAAAAATACACAAATCTTACCTGTTCATCTGCGTCAGTTATTAAGTTATGACTTATTTTATGTTCTTGCTTAATAACCGATTTTTGTTCATTTTTAACCAAAAAAAAAAAAAAGTTTCATACTGCAGCTCTTTACATTTATGTTTTTGATTTATATATAATTTGTATATATTTACAGACTAATTATTTAGCTTAATATTTTACCAAAAATTACTAAATATTCAGATTTAAGTGTAGATTTATATCTTTAATTGTACCTAGAGCCTAATAAAAAATTACAATCGCAATTCAATTTATATTAATAATTTACAAAAAATCCCTCAAATATTTACAGCATAATTGGAACATAAGTTTACATTGATGGTTTGAATTGTATATATCATAAAAAACATAAGAATATTTATAAACAATTAGTTACCTCACATATATTTAACAAAAAAAAATGTTTTTTTTATATATAATATTTATGTGTTTGAATTGTGTATAATTAAATAAAAAAATGAATATTTACAAACTATTTACATTAAAAATATTTACAGCAATAATTAGAATAGTAAGTTAAGATTTATGTATTTGAATTGAATATAAAAATAATTTAATGTGGTGCATTTTTGTCAGTCATACATAAGACAGGTCAGATTTCAGCACCCAAAAAATTGTGGCATAGTTTGTTATTATTATTTGCATCTATTTTAATACATTTAAATAATCATATTTTTCAAATGCATTTATTCAAATTGCTTAGAATTAGCATAAA
>JADLZN010002665.1:482500-497500 GCA_018155175.1 Sinocyclocheilus anophthalmus | reverse complement strand
CACACGCTCTCCAAAAACACACACACACCAAACCCAATCTCAAACACACACACACACAAACATACACACACTCTCGCTAACACACACACACACACACTGTTTTTGTGTCTAAGAGTAATAGTTGAGATGTTCAAGTGTTTTCTCAGCGACTCTAATCGCAGTGTGTGTGTGTAACGTGTCATTAGCACATTCACACGGATCTGTTTGCTGTCACACATTAACACCTCAAATTCAGCAGGAACGTATAATGATCCACTCAGAGCACAAACAGGCTTTGTGTCGCACTCATCCTCGTGCTTTTCATTATGAATTTGTGAGTTAATGCAGAAGCTCCAGACGGAGGCCGATAAAGAGATAGAAAGCAGGTATTCCCATGATGGCGAATCTCCATATCTCACTTGCATAATTCATTTCCTCAATAATTCACACCCTCATGGATGATCCGAGTCCATTATCCACACGCACACGGTCAGATGTGGTCAGTTGCGACACGCATTACTGAGAATGGGATGTTTTATGCAGTTTATTTCATATGTTTATTGGGTTATTTTGCATTCATTTAGCAGATGCTTTTATCCAACGTGAAGGAAAAAAAGAAGTAAATATTTAATAAAAAGCTAAATATTAATAAAAAAAATTATATTTGTAAAAAAAAAATCATGACGTAAATATTTGTAAAAAATAAAATAAAAACAAAGAAATATGTAAATCTTTGTTAATAAAAATCAAGAATCTAAATATGCTGCAAGCAACAATGACGGGCCCAAGCCCCGGTGGCATCAGGAAAATTGTTAACTTTTAATGATCTATAAGCATTTGTAAAATAATTCTATAAAACTATATTGTCAGTACAATACATATCAACTGATTCTATGTATTTATTTGTGATTCTAATGGATGGAACTGGACAGGAGAGAGATCAGGCTTAAAAGATCTCTTATGCTAAGACTCCATCTAGTGGACAACCTTCGTATTGCAGCCTTCATCTGTCAGCTTAAATATCTGATAGTTTTTAATTTGCTGTTAGTCTCCAGAGCATCAGAAATTCATAAAACTAAGCATTATTATTATATTATAACAATATTATATGTATGTTTATAACTAAGCATATATATATTATTGTGTTTCCTCACAATGACTTGTTCTCCATGTGTAAAAAGTTTTTAGTAGTTTGGATGATGCACTTTAAAGATAGACTATGTAGCGAATCAGCTCATGGGAAATATGAATAATTAACCATAACTAATTATGATTAATTATTAATATTTTAGATCCACTGTAGATATTTAGCTGACCACTCAGGGTCAACCGTCTTGTCAATTCTAAGAACGTTAATTTCATGGTTAAGGGAAATAACTTTCTTACTGTTCAATTCTATAAGTTTGTAACGTAAATGTGCATGATTATTGACTCCAGTTATGAGCAAACAATGAAACACGTCAAGTGTGATACAAGTAAGGTTTTATTAAATACATATAAACACTAAAACTAGTCTAACATACTACATAAACACATTAAGCCGGTCTAACATACACATACGCACGCACACACACACACACACACATACAGTTGGTATAGGAAAGGGTTAAAGTTTAACTCAGCATAGAAAGAGGCATAAAGAATGGATTTTTTGGAACACTTTGCATGTATATTCAACAGATCAAAGCCTTCAGGGATAAGTCAGATTCTGAGTTCAAACACACCTTGTAAAAAGGTGTAACTGATACTTATGTATCAATTAATAAGACTAGGTTTGATACTTAGCGAGTCTCGGCGGACTGAAAGAGATTCCTGATGCAAATCTCAAAGCTTCCCGTAGATCTTTGCTGAAATCGGGTCGATGAGAAGAACCAGTTTGAATCAGTGTCACTTGATGAATGGAAAGGACAAGGCCGAAGCCTGGCACGAGCTTAGGTTTTCCGGGAGCGTTTTTCTCACATCCTCTGACTTCAAACAAACCACCGACATGGGTGGGTCACATGGAGTGTGGCCTTTTAAAGCCTGCAGAAATTCACGCCTCTCAAGATGGGTTCGTACAATGAGGAAGGCTGAAATCCCAAGCAGGAGGTTGGAAATACTGGGGATTTTTATAACTCTTTGTCTGTAAGCCTTGTATTTTGCATATGTAATTCGCTGGAGTGTTTAGGCACGAATTAGTACAGATTCTTAGTACATCAATATGTTGCATAGGTATCAGAATATAATATACACACTTGTTTCGATCAAAAGAAGGCGAATTCGGATTACTAGACATGAAAGAGGTGAGTTATATTACACTAGTGGTCTATGATAACATGAATAAAACAGCATACACTACAACAGATAATATACAAGAACAGTAATGGTATACACAATGACTTGAAGGATATGTGTGTTCATTCAATGAAAGGTTTTCCTATGAATTAATTAGAGAACAGTCCATTTCTCTGGGCATTGTGTGTCTTTCTCATGAGTAAAATGAGGGAGTTTCTCCCCTACATTCCTTTTAGGCCATAAAACCAGTGATATCATGATTAGTTGTCATGGTGATCAAGGTGGGGGATGGTGTTCAAGCGAAGCCCTGGCATCCAGTCTCTTGAATGAGGGGACTGTGACGATTTGTTAATCTAATGAATAATTGATTTGTTAAATCAAATAAAAATTAGTGTGTCAGATTGGTCGAGACGCTACAACTATAAGACGATTCCTGTTTCCTTTTCTGCCGTTGTTTTAATGAATCGCCATGGCAACACTGTTTGAGATATCCAAAAACCGTTCAGATTTTAGGTTCCTCAGTGTTTTGGTATGATGTAGACAAAGTTTGGTGTAAATCGAATGACAGTCACATTTATGTCATCGGCTTCATACAACGAACAAACTGCTGAAGTTTGATTAAAATCAGACAATGTGTGCAAAAGTTCTTACACACTTCCTGCATCTCACTTTTTGCCATAAATTCATCGCCTCGCCACGGCCAAACCGTTCGAGATATCAAGAATACCTTCACAATTTAGCATCCCCAATGTCTTGAGATCAGGTTGGCCAAATTTGGTGGCAATCGGATAAAAACCCTAGGAGGAGTACATCACAATCCAGAGCATGCGTTTTTCAAACAATCCACAATAGCTGACTTCCAGTTGGGTGGAGTTAATGCAAGCAGTGCGAAAGTTGTTTCTGCCGGATGAGATATATATATATATATATATATATGTATTTTGGGACTGCAGTTAATATAAATCAACACTGTTAATGTGATAAAATAAACATTTATTTAGTCATTTAGCAGATGCTTTTATCCAATGGAATGGAATAGACAGTAAAATGGGAAGTGCTGCAATGCAAACGTCTTGAAATGATCAGAAACAGAACAAAAGAACGAGCGGCTGCAGAGATGAAAGAGAAGAATGAAAGAATGATTGAAGATGGATCTTCTCTCCTTGATCGCCCTGCCGTATCTCTCGCTCTTGTGAGTGTGTGTGTATGCTTCTTCATGTCTCTTTAGCTCCTGTCAGCTCTTCTGCAGTCGTTTCCTCAGGCTGCAGTAACTAAGACTCGTCAGCTCCTGCTGCAGAATCCAGATGCTGGACATTTGAGCATCTACTGTACGAATCTATACATAAAGAGGCTACAAACTGGACACAAATCGCCTGTTGGTTTAGTTAAACTAGAGTATAAAGACTGCACCCAATGATTTAAATCATCCAACATCATCTGCTGAATTGACATTCAGTTCATTGTATAAATATAAAATATAGCAAATTATTAATTTATTTGAATGACCAAAAAAGTGCATGCATTTTTGATATTTCTTGATATTTTGCATGCAACTGTTACTACATGATTTTCTTCTTAACAAAAAAAAGAACAAGAATTTATTTTATTTCAATGCATTTTTTTTTACATTTTATATTTTTACTATTTGTTTTTTAAGTTTATTTTGAAAAGCTTTCTGTGTATTGCTGTAAAATATTAATAATCAGGCTTTTAAAATATATCCATAAAATTCCCAAAAATTAATAACCAAAAAAATCTGAATATTTAGCTTTCTGACATGTTGCCTGAGACTCTCACTACATGTTTTTTCCTTTAATAAAGTAGGACAATATATATTTGTACAAAAATGTATTAAATGCATATGTTTATTTTTACCTTTATTTATATGTTTTCTGTGTATTGATGTAAAATAATGAAAACACATATCAGGCTTTTCAAATGTATTTAGACATTTTATTTTAAAAAATGCAAACATTATACAAGTGAATGTAAAATAAAACTATTAAAATTTGTTTTTATTCATATTTTGATTCAGTTTTTATTTTACTATTTTCCATTTTAAATTTAAAGTTTTCGTAATTGTCACTTTTAATTCTATATTTTTTTTATTCATTTTTATTTCAGTTTCAGTTATACTATTACATCATGTTAAACTAAATTAAAATGATAAATGTTGAAAGCTGAAATTAAAAAAAAGTTTAAGTTTTCTATGTTTTCAGGTTACGTTTACTTTGTTTTTTTAATGGTTTCAGTTGTAGTTTTAGTTACTCTAATGACAGAGATGATGTGGAGATGCTGTAGAATATATCGGTGTCAGTGAAAGTGAATCCCGCTCCAGATGTTTGACTGAAGCAGATCGCTTCCGCCACTGGGTCTCGTTAATTTGATGTTTGGACTGAGGCTGTGTGCTGCGATCGATGTGTGTGTGTGTGTGTGTGAGTGTGAGAGAGTGTGTGTGAGAGAGAGAGAGAAGTGGTGTGTGATGTTGGGATGGTGCAGTGTGCGCGTTTGTGTGTGTGAGTGCGTGAGAGGTGTAGTGTGTGTTGAGAAGAGTGTGAGTGAGAGTGTGAGTGTAGAGTGAGAGAGAGTGTGTGCGTGTGTGAGTGCGTGAGCGTGTGTGTGTGTGTGTGTTTGGGTGAGGTGATTTTTTATAGTGTTTTTTTCTCGGTGCAGTGCCGTTGTGTGTGTGTGTGTGGGGGAGGAGTGTGTGAGAGCATGAAGATGAAACTGAATCCTGTCTGTCTGTGTGCAGGTGGGATTTTTGAGTCGATAGAGAGCGGCCCGTCCGGACCAGAGGAGCTGGCCTTTAAATTCGCTCTAAACACCATCAACAGGAACAGAACGCTTCTGCCCAACACCACGCTCACCTACGACATCCAGAGAATCAACGTGTTCGACAGCTTCGAGGCCTCCAGGAAAGGTGAGAGAGCTGCAAAACACACCAGCGCTTGACCTCCGACGCGTTTAAACCTTCATGGTTTTATGTTTTCCATGTAACCACTACTTAAGAATGTAAATATTTGTGTAAACAAACCAAGGCGGCAAATATTTATAAATGACACCCCAAATATTTGTAAATAAAACCCCAAAATTTTAATATTTGTGAATAAATATCAAGACTGTAAGTATTTGTGAATGAAAACAAAAATATAAATATTTGTAAATAAAACAAAATATAAATCTTTCTAAATACAAACGAAGAATGTAAATATTTCTAAATATAAATGAAGAATGCGAATATTTGTAAATAATAATAAATGTAAATATTTGTAAATACAAATCAACAATTTAAACGTTTGTGAATTGAAATGTGTTTTATTGTAAATAAAAAAAGTAAATATTTGTAAATAAAATCTAAGAATGTAAATATAGGTGAGTGAACAGGTGTTATCTTCTCAACTCAACTGCGTTTAAACGTTCCTGTACTTTCCTCAAAATCGCCTCTTTTTTCTTTCCCACGCTGCCCTATTTTTCTGCGCTTTGTCATTTCAAGCCCAAAGCTTCAGCTTCGGCCTCATTTGTAATTTTAATGACCCTTTTTTCTCAGGCTGCTGTCAGACGCGACGGTTACGCTGGAATGGAAAGAGAAATTGGGCTCAATTTGGAGAAATAGCATGCGAGGGGCTTCTGCTGTCAGAGAACATGCTTTTTAAACACAGACGCATGACTTCAGTATGTGCATTAGTGACCTCGACTGCTGTGGAAAAGCTGTTTTTAGCAGAAATCACATGAAAGGAAGGGAGAAACGTGCCTGAAGTTATCATTCAGACAGTATGCTGGAATAATGTTGATCCAAAGCCAAACACAACATGATGATTCTGTCGAGCTACAAAACGTACAAAAAAAATTATTCTTAAGTCAAACTGTATGATTGCTTTGTGTGAGAAACAGACTCAGATTTAAAGGACCGAAAATGTAAATAAAAACCATGAATGTACATATTTGCAAATAAAAACAAATGTGTAAATATTTGTAAACAAAAATCAAGAATGTATATTCGTAATAAAAAACAAAAAAGGTATTTTTTATGAAAAAAACCGAAAATTTTAATATTTTTAAAATAAAAACATTTCTAATTGTAAATATTTGTAAATAAAACAAAAATATAATATTTTTAAATAAAACAAAGAATGTAATTATTTGTAAATAGCCAAAATACGTAAATTTGTAAATAAAAATAAAATATTTTTAAATAAGTCAAGAATGCAAATGTTTGTAAACAAAAATCAAGAATAAAAAAATAGTTTAAATAAAAACCTGTATATTTTTTAAAATTAAAACAAATGTAACGGTTTGTAAATAAAACCAAAAATGTAAATCATTGCAAATAAAAAAAATAAAAATAAGTTAAAAATATTGGGTTAATAGTAATCAAGAACATAAATATTTGTAAATAAATGTCAAGAATGCAAATATTTGTGAATAAAAACCAATAATGTAAATGTTTGTAAAGGATCAAGAAATTTGATATTACTATTTATGTGAACTATTATCTGGCGAGCAGCGTTTGATTGGTCCCGTGTTGTTTTTCCGTCCAATCACAGCCTGCGAGCAGCTCTCGCTGGGCGTGGCCGCCATCTTCGGCCCCTCCCACAGCTCCTCAGCCAATGCGGTGCAGTCGATCTCGAACGCTCTGGGCGTGCCTCACATCCAGACGCGCTGGAAGCACCAGGTGTCTGATAACAGAGACTCGTATTACGTCAGTCTGTATCCGGACTTCTGCTCGCTCAGCCGGGCCATACTGGACCTCGTGCACTTCTTCAGGTGGAGGACGGTGACGGTGGTGTATGACGACAGCACCGGTGAGCATCAGCCAATCACAGACGCCGATGAACACTAGCGTACACACTGCGTGCTGCATACTGCGCTTTAATAATAGCGTACGCAGTATGCGGCGATAAACACTTTAAACAGTGCTAATATTCTTTATCACATAATTACACCATCTCGGAAATATTTTATTATATATTTATTTACAAAAAAGCAGTGGTGTGGAAATGAATTATTTTATGTGTAGAAATGCATTTGTCGCAATGCAAGACCAAAAATAATAAAAAGAAACTATACAAATTAAGAATGTAAATATTTGTATATAAATAAAAAATAAAATAAAAATTCAAGATGCACATTTGTAAATAATGAATAATGTAAATATTTGTAAATAAAAATAAAAAATGAAAATATTTGAGAAAAAAAATTAGTTTGAATGACTTCAAGAATTAATTTGTATACATTAAACAAAAAGTAAAATAAAAACAAAATGTAACTACGTAAATAAAAATCAAGATGCAACATATTGTAAGTAATTAAGAAAGAAATATGTAAATAAAACAAACAAAATGTAAAAACGTAAACATTTAATAATAATCAAGAATATAAATGTGTAAATAAAAACAAAACATAAATATTTGCATAAATAAAAACTAAAAATGTAAATATTTGTAAATAAAAACAATAATGCAACTATTTGTAAATTAAAAAAAACTGTAAATATCGGTATAAATAAAAACAAATGTAACTAAAAATGTAACATTGTGAATAAAACAAGCAATGTAAACATTTGTATAATTTAAAAAATTAATATTTGAAAAAAGTCAAAAATGTAACTTTGTAAATAATAATCAAGAATGTAAATGTGTAAATAAAAACAAAATGTAAATATCTGCAGAAATGAAACTCAAAATGTAAATATGTGTAAGACCATTAAAATAAACTAGTGAGGACTTAAAATACACTTTTCTTTATGCATATGTAAATTTTAACCTAAAATCGTTGTATTAAATAAATAAAAAGAAAACCGTTGACAGACATGTCCATTCGTCAACAACCCCCCAGTAGGTCATCTGGGTGTTTTATGCAGAAAGAAAATTACCATAATGTGCTGGAGTGATTAATTAGACTAGTTCGAGCACAGAAGCAGATCAGACGATCGTTAGATGCAGACCAAGCAGAGGAGTCAGATCAAATCTCACCGCAGCCATTTCCTCGTTAGTCTATTCTAATTAATAGAAGAGATGTTATTACCTTCTCCGAGCATTTGCCTGTAATCACACAAATTGAATCAAACCGGGAGCTGGATTCATTTGTTTTAATTAGGTATTCCAGCTCAGTATAAACACTGCATGCATTAGATGTACATTTACTGAAATATAGTCTCAGATTTATAGAAAGATTTATTAATTTATTATTAATTTATGCTTCACTGTTGTATGTAAATTTAACAGGACCTTTTTTAGACTGTAAATGAACAAATGAATGACTCAAACACAATGACAGAAGCACTTAAATCACTAAAATTCTATTAAATTAGCTTTATATTTTCGGATTTAATGTTAATTTAAAACATGAATAAAAATGATAATAGCATATAAAGCACTAAAATTACGAACTATAAATAAAATTGAAGACTAAAAGTGAACTAAACTTGAAATAAAAAATAAAAAATATTTTATAACATTTAAAATGAATAAATATGACTAAAAGCACAGCAAAATTACTAACAATTTGAACTAAAAATAACATGAACATTTTTTTTAAAGTATAAAAAATAAAAGCTCATTTGAAATTCTGTGTCTGTGACCGGTTTTGTGACATTTACCTCTTTATCTGAGAAAAGCACTCGTGTCATGTCTCTGTGGGTGTGATGTGTTGTTTTTTACTGCATCTTTTCCTAAAGTCCTCGATCTCCCCTAGAGAAGCAGAGGAGGCGGTTGCCAGGCAACCATTAGTTACCCGTTGTTAAGGTCACTTGAAGCGCTGCAGCTATGAAGGATTTTTGGTGCAAAACAACTGCGGTAGTGTGAAGGTGACACGGGATTGGTAGTTTGTAGAGGAATCAGCAACACATGTGTTCAGTTGTTAATCTGAAAGTCAACAGACAAAAGTTGCAAACTGTAGAATTTTTTTCTCTCCCACAAACACAACACTACAGTTACACGTTCTTGAATCCTTCATTGCAGGTGCACAAATCCTATTCTATGAATCACAAATCAAAAAAACTTGTATGCTCACATGTTTTGCTACTATTGCTGGAGTGAATATGGTGCAAAACACATTCACAAACCTGCATCAAAAAATGTGAAGTCACAGACGAGTTTTGTACATTCGCAAATCAGTTTGTGAATTCTTGCAATTAGATTTGCACGCTTGTAGAACGTTTTCTTACATATATATATTTTTTTCTTGTATGCTTTTTCTAGCACAAACACAAGTACACAACTACAACGGCGTGAATCTGCTGCTAAGAGTCTCAAACACTGTTTTTCGCTTGCAAACGACAAGTTTCACGCTCTCTCCCTTATGCACCGCCTATCTGTGTGATAAATGGTGCAAAAGTGATTTGTGCATCTGTAGAGGCAACGGCGCGCACTGTTCAGAGAGCAGAGAATTTCAGCCAATCAGAAGAGCTCATTGGGCGCCTGAAACACGCCCCCTAGTTTTAGCCACAACACCGAAAAATCGCGAGCTGCGAGCATCTTGACAGCGACAAATATCAGAAAAGGTACGTGGCTATTTTTTCTTTCTGAAATCATTTGTTTATAGCTTAAATATAGCTACTTGGTAAACAGTGTTTCTTAGTTAGGTTAGCAAATCTTATTTCACGAAAGGCAAGCTAACATTAGCCTACGTGCACTGTTAAGTTTGCTATTCAATCATCTCGTATTAAATTACACTGTCTAATATAACGATTTATTCCTTGTATTCTGTTATGCTTTACCTCATAGAAAACTAAAGGTAAACTAAAGGTAATTTACAGCAGGCAATCTATAGTAGGTAAAAACAAGGATTCTCAAAGGAATGAAAACAGAGATAACTAAAGTAATTAGAATCCTACCCAACACTGAGAGTAATAATTACTAGACAAATTACCTACTATAGATTGCCTGCTGTAAATTAACTTTAGTTTACCTTTAGTTTTCTATAAGTTAAAGCATAACAGAATACAAGGAATAAATCGTTAGATTAGACAGTGTATTTAATAGAGACGATTGAAAATAGCAAACTTAACAGTGCAGGTAGGCTAACGTTAGCTTACCTTCGTGAAATAAGATTTGCTAACCTAACTAAGAAACACTGTTTACCAACGTAGCTGTATTTAAGCTATAAACAAATGATTTCAGAAAGAAAAAATAGCCACGTACCTTTTTTGATGCTTGTCGCTGTCAAGATGCTCGCAGCTAGCGATTTTTCGGGGTTGTGGCTAAAAATAGGGGGCGTGTTTCAGACGCCCAAATGAGCTCTTCTGATTGGCGGAAATTCTCTGCTCTCTGAACAGTGCGCGCTGTTGCCTCTACAGATGCACAAATCAATTTTGCACCATTTATACACAGATAGGCACGTTCATAAGGGAGAGATGAGAGCGTGAAACTTGTCATTTGCAAGCGACAAACAGTGTTTGAGACTCCGTTAGCAAGCGATTCACGCCGTGTAGGTGGTGCACTTGTGTTTGTGCTAGAAAAAAGCATCCAAGGAAAAAAAAAAATATATAAGAAAACATTCTACCAAGCGTGCAAATCTCATTGCAAGAATTCAAAAACTGATTTGCGGATGTACAAAATTTGTCTGTGACTTCACATTTTTGATGCAGGTGTGTGAATATGTTTTGCACCATATTCACTGCAGCAAAAGTAGCAAAACTTGTGAGCGTACGAGTTTCTTGATTTGTGATTCGTAGACTAGGATTTGTGCACCTGCAGTGAAGGATTCAAGAACGTGTAACTGTTGTGTTGTGTTTGTGGGAGAGAAAAAAATATCTACAAGTTTGCAACTTTTGTCTGTGACTTCAGATTTACTGATACACATGTGTGGCTATTCTCTACAACTACAAAACGCTGTCACGCTCACTCAGTTGTTTGCACCCAAAAATACCTTCATATGCAGCCCCTCCCTCTGAGTATCCCAGGATGCTCTGCTGCAGTGAGACGGTCCCAGCGGAGTGACATGTGCACACATGTGATCCGATCACTTTAGACCTGCTCAAGACACTCGCCGAGACACTGATGTTAAATGTGAGTGTGTGAGTGTGTGCGCGTGTGAGAGAGTGAGTGACGTGTGTGTGTGTGTGTGCGTGTGTTGTTTGCGTGTGTTGTGTGTGTGTGTGTGCGCGCGTGTGTGTGTGTGTGTGTGTTTGGGTGTGTGTGTGTGTGTGTGGTTTGTGGTGTGTGTGTGCGCGTGTGAGAGAGAGTGAGTGAGTGTGTGCATGTGTGTCGTGTGTGTGAGGAGTGTGTTCGTGCAGTGTATGTGCGTTGTGTGTGTGTGTGTGTGTGTGTGTGTGTGTGTGTGCGTTTGAGAGTGTGTGTGTGTGCGCTGTGTGTGTGGTTGGTGTGTGTGTGCGCGTGTGAGGAGAGTGAGTGAGTGTGGAGCAGGGTGTGTGTGTGTTGCGCCGTGTGAGAGAGAGTGAGTGAGTGTGGATGTGTGTGTGTTCGTGTGGCGTGTGAGAGAGAGTGCGGAGGTGTGTGAACATGTGTGTGGTGGTTGGTGTGTGTGTGTGGTGCGCGTGTGAGGAGTGAGGAGTGTGTGGCGTTGGTGCGCTGTGTGAGAGAATGGTGAGAGTGTGTGCGCATGTGTGTGTGTGCGCGTGTGAGAGAGAATGAGTGAGTGTGTGCGCATGTGTGTGCGCGTGTGCGCGTTGTGAGAGGAGTGGTAAGGGGCGCATGTGTGTGTTGGCGCGTGTTGAGAGGAGAGGAGGTGAGTGTGTGCGCGCGTGAGACTGAGTGAGTGGGATGTGTGTGAACATGTGGGTGTGTGTGTTGCGCATGTGAGAGTGAATCTGAGTGTGTGTGTTTGTTTGTGTGTGTGTGAGAGAGTGAGTGAGGTGTGTGTGTGTGTGTGTGTGTGTTTGTGTGAGAGTGAGTGAGTGAGTGTGTGCGCATGTGTGTGCGCGTGTGAGAGTGAGTGAGTGTGTGTGCGCATGTGTGTGTGTGTGAGTGTGTGTGTTTGTTTGTGTGTGTTTGTGTGTGCGTTTGTGTGTGTGTGTGTCTGTGTGTATGAGAATGAGTGTGTGTGTGTGAGTGAGTGTGTGCGTGTGAGAGTGAGTGAGTGTGTGTGAAAGTGAGTGTGTGTGTGTGAGAGTGAGTGAGTGTGTGTGCACATGTGTGTGTGCGTTTGTGTGTGTGGGTGGTGTGTGTGTGTTTGTGTGTGTGTGAGAGAGAGTGAGTGAGTGTGTGCGCATGTGTGTGCGCGTGTGAGAGTGAGTGAGTGTGATTGGACGATGTGTGTGTGGTGAGAGTGAGTGCGTGTGTGTGCACATGTGTGTGGCGTTTGGGTGTGTGTGAGCTACGGGGAGAGGGATGGGAGTGTGTGTGCACATGGGTGTGTGCGTTTGTGTGTGTGTGTGTGGTGTTGTGTGGTGTGGCGCGTGGTGAGTTGAGTGAGTGAGTGGTTTGGCATTTTGTGTGTGTGAGAGTGAGTGATTTATTCTCTGCGCAGACCTACACCGTAAGCTTACGCACCGACGTACACCCATACCCGTTTAAGCCGACGTTGATCCTCTCCAAAAATATACCAGCCATCAATTCTAGCAACCGCAAGCGCTTTGTGATGTTGGCGTCAAGAAAACCCCGCCCTCCATATGTACTTGAGTTTTGTGTGTGTTTATGTGCACTTATATTTTAATGTTACACCTTCTTATTTAAATAAAACAAAGCAAAGAACAAGTGTTTTATCATTTATTATACTACATAGCATTTTACATCAGTAGTTGTAACAATGTTGATCTGCCTTGGTACAAGTCCTTGTGCAGATTGAACGAATGCCATCATCTCCGGTTTCGTTGTTGTCTTCTTTTTGTAGTTTTAAATAATGATTGAATGATTTGATATTTATTTGCCGCCATCACGGCTATAATGCTTCTCCGACGAGCCACTTCTTCTTGGCAGAAAAGATCTGCTACGCTGCTGCTCCGGCAGAGCAAGTACCGAGACTTACTGCTGCCAATACATCCACAAGATGCTGCTGTGAGCATGTAAGAAATACTGCTGCTGCACATATAACACATATGAATAAACCCCATAGCATACATGAATCACCCCGTAGCAGATCTATACAGGTGGAGCTGGGGAAGGTGGAGGGTTTCTGAAGTGCGCTGCAAAACTGCTACAGCAAACAAAAGCCAGGTATTTGAATATTAAGCAGTAAGCTCATTGGCTACCGATACAGAAGATAACCAATCAGCTGTGCCATGTGATAATGATGTCACTAAGTCAGATTGAGCTAGACCTATCGGACTGCGCCATCTAGAGTTTCATGCCAGAACTCTGTATTTCTTTCTTCGAAGTGCTGAAGTCGTGTGTGAGTCCCTAGGTTGTCGAGCACTGCACTGTGTGTTTGTGGGATGTGCTGTCAGATTCGGATCTGCTGTAGTGCTCTGTTGTGTCCCACAGGCCTCATCCGCCTGCAGGAGCTCATTAAAGCTCCATCCAGATACAACATCCGCCTGAAGATCCGACAGCTCGCCGCAGACACCAAGGACGCCAAACCTCTGCTCAAAGAGATGAAGAAAGCTAAGGAGTTCCACGTCATCTTCGACTGTAGTCACGAGATAGCCGCCTGGATCCTCAAACAGGTGAGAGCTCTGCTCGGAAACACAGCTTTTGAAAACTCACACGAGCCCTCTGTAATGTCTGCGCTGAGACAGACCTTTGCTTCTCTAAAAAAAGACATTCTTAAGAATCAATTACTTCTTATTTTCTAACTTTATAGTGAAGAACATTTTGTATTTCCAAAACATGTGCGGTCTTTGGTCACTTCTGACCGGAGAATTTTACATTTTGAATTTTTAAAAATGGTGACTTTTATGGCACTTGGTATTTGAACACAAAAAACAATTGAGGGCATGATTCGAAAAAGCTAAGTGGTCGCAAAAAAATGGTTAAAAAAAATGACAGACCATAGAAAATGAATGGGAAATAAATCGAAAATACAGAAAAGTTTGTGTACAATCTACAAATCCCCCACAATGCAGAAAGAAATTGTACAGCAATGAAGGGGTGAAACTCTAAAACATCTAGAGTGCAAAATCAACACACACACACACACACATTGTGTACAACACACACACACACACCTATGAACTGGTGTGACTAACACTGCAACTATGTAAAATAAAATCAATATTTCAAGTCGCAAGGAAGGGGTTACACTAAAACATCAAGAGTGCAAAACAGGATACATCACACACACCACCACTCACTCACTCACCACTCACACAAAATCACAGCACCCTCTCACAACACTCTCACAAACCGCACCACTCTCTCACACACACACACACACACACACACACACACACACACACACACACACACACACACACACACACACACACACACACACACACACACACAGAATTATACATACTCAAATGAATTGGTATGGCTATAAACATATAGCCAAAATGAGCCAGAAAACTGAAAAAAAGGTTGATATCAGATCAGACCCAGAAGGATTAAGCTCTGATAAAGCATTCCTTTTTATTTTTGTTACATTTTTATAGAATTTTAATGTTTTGTGTAACAAAATGTTTTCTGTGTTCAGGTTTGAATGTAGTAATAATGCAAAAACCTACACTTCAAATCAACATTTAAAACAACAAAAAATATAAACCTTGACAAAAAGTAGTCTTTGAGAATGCCTTAATACACATTTAAATCCACAACCTAATAAAAGTAAACAATTATGTATAAAAACAACTAGGGAATTCACAAGCCTGTACTTAAGAATATTTTTGAGAAACCTTTTTTCAAGAAT